>CP142131.1:0-2500 GCA_036013995.1 Theobroma grandiflorum | reverse complement strand
AGGGTTTAGGGTTTAGGGTTTAGGGTTTAGGGTTTAGGGTTTAGGGTTTAGGGTTTAGGGTTTAGGGTTTAGGGTTTAGGGTTTAGGGTTTAGGGTTTAGGGTTTAGGGTTTAGGGTTTAGGGTTTAGGGTTTAGGGTTTAGGGTTTAGGGTTTAGGGTTTAGGGTTTAGGGTTTAGGGTTTAGGGTTTAGGGTTTAGGGTTTAGGGTTTAGGGTTTAGGGTTTAGGGTTTAGGGTTTAGGGTTTAGGGTTTAGGGTTTAGGGTTTAGGGTTTAGGGTTTAGGGTTTAGGGTTTAGGGTTTAGGGTTTAGGGTTTAGGGTTTAGGGTTTAGGGTTTAGGGTTTAGGGTTTAGGGTTTAGGGTTTAGGGTTTAGGGTTTAGGGTTTAGGGTTTAGGGTTTAGGGTTTAGGGTTTAGGGTTTAGGGTTTAGGGTTTAGGGTTTAGGGTTTAGGGTTTAGGGTTTAGGGTTTAGGGTTTAGGGTTTAGGGTTTAGGGTTTAGGGTTTAGGGTTTAGGGTTTAGGGTTTAGGGTTTAGGGTTTAGGGTTTAGGGTTTAGGGTTTAGGGTTTAGGGTTTAGGGTTTAGGGTTTAGGGTTTAGGGTTTAGGGTTTAGGGTTTAGGGTTTAGGGTTTAGGGTTTAGGGTTTAGGGTTTAGGGTTTAGGGTTTAGGGTTTAGGGTTTAGGGTTTAGGGTTTAGGGTTTAGGGTTTAGGGTTTAGGGTTTAGGGTTTAGGGTTTAGGGTTTAGGGTTTAGGGTTTAGGGTTTAGGGTTTAGGGTTTAGGGTTTAGGGTTTAGGGTTTAGGGTTTAGGGTTTAGGGTTTAGGGTTTAGGGTTTAGGGTTTAGGGTTTAGGGTTTAGGGTTTAGGGTTTAGGGTTTAGGGTTTAGGGTTTAGGGTTTAGGGTTTAGGGTTTAGGGTTTAGGGTTTAGGGTTTAGGGTTTAGGGTTTAGGGTTTAGGGTTTAGGGTTTAGGGTTTAGGGTTTAGGGTTTAGGGTTTAGGGTTTAGGGTTTAGGGTTTAGGGTTTAGGGTTTAGGGTTTAGGGTTTAGGGTTTAGGGTTTAGGGTTTAGGGTTTAGGGTTTAGGGTTTAGGGTTTAGGGTTTAGGGTTTAGGGTTTAGGGTTTAGGGTTTAGGGTTTAGGGTTTAGGGTTTAGGGTTTAGGGTTTAGGGTTTAGGGTTTAGGGTTTAGGGTTTAGGGTTTAGGGTTTAGGGTTTAGGGTTTAGGGTTTAGGGTTTAGGGTTTAGGGTTTAGGGTTTAGGGTTTAGGGTTTAGGGTTTAGGGTTTAGGGTTTAGGGTTTAGGGTTTAGGGTTTAGGGTTTAGGGTTTAGGGTTTAGGGTTTAGGGTTTAGGGTTTAGGGTTTAGGGTTTAGGGTTTAGGGTTTAGGGTTTAGGGTTTAGGGTTTAGGGTTTAGGGTTTAGGGTTTAGGGTTTAGGGTTTAGGGTTTAGGGTTTAGGGTTTAGGGTTTAGGGTTTAGGGTTTAGGGTTTAGGGTTTAGGGTTTAGGGTTTAGGGTTTAGGGTTTAGGGTTTAGGGTTTAGGGTTTAGGGTTTAGGGTTTAGGGTTTAGGGTTTAGGGTTTAGGGTTTAGGGTTTAGGGTTTAGGGTTTAGGGTTTAGGGTTTAGGGTTTAGGGTTTAGGGTTTAGGGTTTAGGGTTTAGGGTTTAGGGTTTAGGGTTTAGGGTTTAGGGTTTAGGGTTTAGGGTTTAGGGTTTAGGGTTTAGGGTTTAGGGTTTAGGGTTTAGGGTTTAGGGTTTAGGGTTTAGGGTTTAGGGTTTAGGGTTTAGGGTTTAGGGTTTAGGGTTTAGGGTTTAGGGTTTAGGGTTTAGGGTTTAGGGTTTAGGGTTTAGGGTTTAGGGTTTAGGGTTTAGGGTTTAGGGTTTAGGGTTTAGGGTTTAGGGTTTAGGGTTTAGGGTTTAGGGTTTAGGGTTTAGGGTTTAGGGTTTAGGGTTTAGGGTTTAGGGTTTAGGGTTTAGGGTTTAGGGTTTAGGGTTTAGGGTTTAGGGTTTAGGGTTTAGGGTTTAGGGTTTAGGGTTTAGGGTTTAGGGTTTAGGGTTTAGGGTTTAGGGTTTAGGGTTTAGGGTTTAGGGTTTAGGGTTTAGGGTTTAGGGTTTAGGGTTTAGGGTTTAGGGTTTAGGGTTTAGGGTTTAGGGTTTAGGGTTTAGGGTTTAGGGTTTAGGGTTTAGGGTTTAGGGTTTAGGGTTTAGGGTTTAGGGTTTAGGGTTTAGGGTTTAGGGTTTAGGGTTTAGGGTTTAGGGTTTAGGGTTTAGGGTTTAGGGTTTAGGGTTTAGGGTTTAGGGTTTAGGGTTTAGGGTTTAGGGTTTAGGGTTTAGGGTTTAGGGTTTAGGGTTTAGGGTTTAGGGTTTAGGGTTTAGGGTTTAGGGTTTAGGGTTTAGGGTTTAGGGTTTAGGGTTTAGGGTTTAGGGTTTAGGGTTTAGGGTTTAGGGTTTAGGGTTTAGGGTTTAGGGTTTAGGGTTTAGGGTTTAGGGTTTAGGGTTTAGGGTTTA
>CP142127.1:53070000-53071062 GCA_036013995.1 Theobroma grandiflorum | reverse complement strand
TTAAACTTTAAACTTTAAACTTTAAACCTTTAAACTTTAAACTTAAACTTAAACTAAACTTTAAACTTAACTTTAAACTTTAAACTTTAAACCTTACCTAAACCTTTAAACTTCTAAACCTTTAAACCTTAAACCTTAAACTTTAAACCTTTAAACCTTTAAACCTTTAAAACTTAAACTTAAACTTTAAACTTTAAACCTTTAAACCTTTAAACTTAAAACCTTTAAACCTTAAACTTTAAACCCTTAAAACTTTAAACCTTTAAACCTTTAAACTTTAAACCCTTAAACTAAACTAAACCTTAACTTTAAACTTAAACTTAAACCTTTAAACTCCTTAAACTTTAAACCTTAAACTTAAACCTTAAACCCTTTAAACCTTTAAACTTAAACCCTTTAAACCTTTAAACCCTTAAACCTTAAAACCTTTAAACCTTAAACCTTTAAACTAACCTTAAACCCTTTAAACCTTTAAACCTTAAACTTTAAACTTAAACCTTTAACCTTTAAACCTTAAACCTTAAACTAACCTTAAACTAAACTTAACCCTTAACCCTAAACCTTAAACTTAAACCTTTAAACCTAAACCCTAAACCCTTAAACCTAAACCTTAAACCCTAAAACCCTAAACCTAAACCAAACCTAAAACCTAAACCTAAACCCTAACCCAACCCCCACCCCACCCCACCCACCCACCCCACCACCCACCCACCCCACCACCCACCACCCCACCACCCACCCCACCCCCACCCACCCCACCCCACCCACACCCACCCCCACCCCCACCCCACCCCACCCACCACCACCCACCCCCACCCCACCCACCCACCCACCCCAACCCACCCACCCACCCACCCCACCACCCCACCCACCCCACCCCCACCCACCCCACCCCACCCACCCACCCACCCCACCCCACCACCCACCCACCCCACCACCCCCACCCACCCCACCCACCCAACCCACCACCCCACCCCACCCCACCCCCCACCACCCCACCCACCCCAACCCCACCCACCCCCACCCCCCCACCCACCCCACCCACCCACCCACCACCCCCAC